>CAMTDV010000009.1:24281203-24314322 GCA_947069175.1 Scalesia atractyloides
AACTGGACAAAACCCAACTTGAACCAAAGCTCATAACCACCAGCTTTACTGCTGCCATTGATGTGAGTCGAAACCCGAGCCAATATGTAACCCGAACCCGAAACTGAAACATCTATCTGAACCGAACTCGAAATCTGACCCGAATACGTACCGATGATGAAATATACCCGAAGCAAACCTAAGCCAAACACATAATCGCCCACCACCGCCGCTGCGGCCGGCAACGGCGTCGCTTTTGCTGCTGTGAAAACCACTGCCGCTGCCACCACGCTGCTGTTTTGCGGCGTTTCTGAACGTCGTGCCATGGTTCCGCCGTTGACTCGCCGTCGCGCCGCTGCGAGGGATGGTCGGCCCTGTCTCACCTTCCCAAACTTCTCTTCTCACTCTCGCTACTCTCTGTGTTCATCTCCCTCTCTTTATCAAGTTCTCTCTCTCCTGCCGTGTTTCTCTCTCTAGTTTGTGATGTGGGTGTTAGGTGGTACAGCAAGGGGTCGAGATGTGGTATGCCGGAGGTGCGGCTCCGGAGTGCCGGCCGAAACCGGCTCCGGTCACCGGTTTCTTTGAGAAAGGAAGAGGAGTGCGGCTGAGGGTTTTTGGGATAGGGTTTCCCTAAAAATGAAAAAGATTAGGGATAATGTTGTTTATATATGCATAGGGTTTCCAAGTGGGCTTGGGCCCTAGGCCCACAAGCCCATTTCGCACGACCCGGTACGTTTTTGGAAGCCCATTTTTGAACCCATGCATCGGAAAACGTCGAATAATATGGTTTTAACTCGAGAATACTAAAAATTACGTCGGATATCGATATTTTGACGCGTATATTGTCGGTTGTGTAGTATCGCGTAAAATGTTTTGTTCATCGCTTCTTGTCTGTTAATCGATCTGTTGTCAATTCGCTTAAAATTCAACTGCGCACTAAAATTTTTGAATATCGCCAAATCGCGTAACGTGAATCAAATAGCCGTTCATAGGCGTTCCAAGGGCCAAATTAAGTTAATTCGCATTTAATTACGCTACGTATTTTTGTTTTTTGTTTTTTATTCACGTAATAATAAACGAAAAAATACAAGTTGTCACATTCTCCCCTTGTTATAGGAATTTCGTCCTCGAAATTTAGACTTTGTTATCTTCTTACAGTTTGTCATGCACATGTAGGTATGAATAGTGTCGAGGTAATTTTCCACAAGAATGAATCAAGACTTGTCCATAGTGTATGAGTATGATGACTTGTTACGACAATAAGAACCCAACGGTTCAACTGAGTTTGCTTTCCGAGTTGATGCCAAGTGAACGAGATGTTATGATACAGTCACCAATGTGACTAAGTTTACTGGATTCCAACAAGAGAAAATCAACCAATAAGATTTCAAGCGGGCGTTCACAATATGCAAATGAATTCTAGAAACAATAACTGTACTACAAATAGTAGCTTACGCTAGTGGTTGTATGATCGAAACTCAGAATCAACAGCCCAAATGGAATAGGACAATGAAAAATGAATTATGATAATTTAAACGAAAAGCTCACGTAGTCTCGCATGAAACGATTGATCATAATTAGCCCAAGCTACAAGTTTATGCCAACGCACAAGGCGTTGTAGTGATTGAAATAATTTAACAGTAGCGGTGACCGAACAAGTTCACCGTGTTTGCAATAGAATAGGAGGTTCGACGAAGTAAATTCAAAAATTTACTCCAAATGAATTTCATAGAAATTCGAGTCGATGACAAAAAAATAAATAACAATTGAAGGTCAACGAGTTTGCAAGTGGCGTTGAAATAACCGCTAGAGGTACACCGAAACAAGCCAAGAATTTGTGTACCATTTTCTTAATACACTATTGTATTAAGAATGTTTTCGGTTAATGAATCAACAAAATGGATTTAATAATAAATAAATAACAAATAATTAAATCTGTAGAAGTTTGTATACGACATCAGCACAAGCTTCAAATTAATGAATACTCCACCACAAGGTGTCGTAAACAACAAACGACTTAGTAGAGTTAAGATCAAACAAGTCTACTATGGTTCGAAATGAATGAAACGCTTGTTGATATTACTTTGAATACGATGGACTCAATCAATCATTGGAATCCATGAATTGAATATATATTGTGAGCAAGTTTAGCCAACTAAACTTGATTTAGATATCGACCAACAACGATATATGTATTTCCAAGGAAGTTTTCACATGGCCATACAAAACCATGTTTGGCTTGTCAAGAAAAGTGATTGAAGGAATTTAGTTGACTCGATATCAATGAGTCAACTCCTGCAATAATATAAGTCATCAAGGTTGAAATGCAATAATCGATATATTGGAAACAATAGTTGAAATATTTATAGAACAACTCATTTAATGTGGAATCCCGGAGGGTTTCCACGAATCAAGCCAACCACATGCCGAGCAAACAATGCATGCGTGACGTATGAATTTGTCAAGTTGTAATCGGGGTTCACTGATCATGAATGAAATTCTCGTAAGAGATGAACCGTAGAAAGAGTAGAGGTGCAAGAATCTACTCATTGTATGCAAAGTTCGAAGATTCAACAAAAGAATTTAAGATTTACTTCGAATTTCGTGCAATGACCTAGCGTTACGTGACATCACCACGAGATGTCAATCTTGCCGTAGTCACCATTAGGGAAGTGGGGAGATGTGAGGACTTGTAGTTTCCTGTTGCGATGCCAATAATCATGATTCCCATCAGTTTGTGAAGTCCTCGTTTGGACGTACCTTGGCGTGTTTGATACCGATTGCGGTGCTACGTGACAATAGTTGTATTCTGATCGTCGGTCATTCCACTGACGGGATTTGCATCGCTATTGTAATCGTTCGTTCACGCTTTCCCAAAGCCTTGCCTCGTATTTCGTACGTTTCGTATTCCTTCATCCGCGATGTATGTGCTAAGTTTCGTGTAATCATGCCCCTCAACATTCTGTTTGTCGTAATTTACCTGCTCGGGTTAGTAAAATAGCATAGGTGACTCGTTTGCCCGAGTAAATAGTCGTAGTTCCTACGAAATGACCTTTAATGAATTCTTGTCATAAGTTAACCAAAGGTCTTAAGTGTGTGTTCTCAAAACTTTCAAGTTTTGCTTATCGTATGCAATCGTTTCGTGTAACGTGTATAAAACACAACACTAATGCATATTTTGAAATAAATATGTTGACACGTTGTTTTCAGCAACGGTTGGAACCCATGTATGTGTTCTAGGCATTCTGTATGTGTTCAAGCCTTAATAAGCTAAGTCCCCGAACAAAAGTGAGGTTAAAGCCTAGGCCTCTCTACAGAAACCTAATTCGCTGAAACCTATAGCTCTGATACCAATCTGTCACACCCCGATAAATCGATTACATCAGACCCGGGCGTGATCTGACTGGTATCTTCATTGCACAGCGGAAGTGTAAAATGCTAAGACTTCTAGAAAATGAACGCCCGCTAAGTACTCGACTCCCAATGGGTTCTCCAATTCCAGCCGTGCCATAGTTTGAAAATATAACCTGAGAAAGAAACATGCGAAAAATCAACATAAAGTTGAGCGAATTCATAGTTTGTTCGAAAAGATTTAAAATAAATATTTTTAGTAACCGGTTTAAATATTGTTGAGAAAACGTTATAAAATCATTTTCCTGGGCATGTCAGCTAAAAACCTTGTTTTGTAATATTTGAATAACCGTCGATGTCCGCGTACGACAAAGACAACATGCCCGCATGAGCCTATAATCCACCCCAAGCTAGTGAGTGCCTCGCCAAACCATTTACTCAAGACAGTAGACTAGCAGGCGGTTATAGTTCCATTATGTAGCGAGGACTTCACTGTACAGTTTTAAGCGACCCTACGGCCCTTAGTGTTGTGAGTAGTGGACAATCCAGTCCTTGTGTGTCTATAAGTAAGACCAACCAGTCCTCTTATTTGTATGTAGGACAAACCAGTCCTTGTGTCTTCGTGTCTCGCACGGGTATAAGTGGGTTTAACCCACTCGAGTCTTTGTGCCTCGCACAAGGGAGAACGGGCCTAGCCCGTTTGAGTCTGTAAGCAGGACCAACCTGTCTCCTTACTTGTATGTAGGACACCCAGTCCTCGAGTCTGTAAGCAGGACTAACCAGTCCCCTTGTTTGTATGTAGGACAATCCAGTCCCGTTGTAGCTAAGACATTCCCGTCACTAGCCATGAAACTCATGCACGTTCTGAAAATACGCGTGTGTTTTGTAAAACCGGTATGTTTAGCATAAACCTTTCGTAAACCATTTGTGTAGTTGGAATTCGTTTGTAACATGGTTTAGAAATCTGTGTTTTCGTACATCAAAATGTTCTGTACTTTTGCAAAACTTGCATTTCTTTCCACCCCCGAAAACATTTATAAAAATGTAAAACTATAAAAAGTAGGGGTTATGAACTCACCTTGATATCCATGTGCAAAGCTAGCTAAGTGTGATTCCGCAGTGTCGTTCCAATAATGAACTCGCTAGCGTGCAACTATAACATTCCTATTAAGAAATCGAGCTTATAAGATTCTAATAAGACAACGTAATTAAACTACGTGTCCGAGCTCTACCGAACCGTTAACAACGATCCTAAAAGGGGTGTTGTTATCTTAGCTTAAAATACCAATCTATGGTTATTTGATTTCCATTTAGTTAGGATAATAATACTAAGTTATGAAAACGACTTAGCTTTCGAGTGGATTATAATATATACTTATATATATAAATACAAATATATTCATAAAATCGCACAGTTGCGTCAATAGAAATGTGGAGAAGAATAAAGGTAATACGACTCTCCATAGATTTTCGTAGATGTACACGTATATATACATATATACATATGTATATATTTTGATATATGTAAAACGTTATGCGTCCGTATAGATGTCTTGCTTCTTATTTATAATTATTAAAAATTATAGAATTAACGCTTGTTATAATCTCTTGATAAGATGTCATATTTTGTTTAGACGTTTAAATAAATATAAATAATTATATTTATTCTATAAAACTTCCGAATTGTTGTCGTTCGAAATAAATATAACCTGTTATATTTATCAAAGTATTAGAATCGCCGTCTGGTGAAATAAATATATACATGATATTTATTTAGATAAAAGTGTCCAAACCGTCGACGTTTGAAATAAATATACAACATTATATTTATTTAAATAAAAGTGTTTGAATCATCAACGTTTAAAATAAATATACAACATTATACTTATTTTAAAGAATATAATAATTGACGATTGAAGTAAGTATTCGGATTCTGATGTTTGTAATAAACATAAACTATTATATTTATTTTATATGATTTCCGAATTCCCGAAGCGTTTGAAATATAAAATCCGAATATCCAACATTTGAAGTAAATATAAAACAATATATTTATTTTGTATAGTTTTTGAGCTTTGTTAGCTTGTAAACCGCATATTTCGAAACGTTATAGACTCGTTTTGTGAACGTATAAAGTGCCCGAAATAATTATATAATTATACCTAATGTTATAAAGTATCGCCAAAGATAAATATACCTTATTATACATTTTATAAATACTTTGAATCCGATAGGTTCCACTTTTATAACAAAACACGTTTCGTGTTACAGATTTTACGAAAAACGGGCGAGTTTCATCTGTTTTTAGACGATCCCGACAACACATTGTCGATATTATTTTCAAAACGCAACAAGCTATGTATCAACAATATATATGTATAACTATCCGTCAGGTTTGAATACCAAATTTGTCGAATACAAGTCCGATTTATAAATTTATATGAATGTTAACTTATAAGATCGCCGATTCGATTTTTAGTTATTATATACATATTATTTATAAACAAAAACTACGTTAATGCGTTTATGACAAGTCCAAGGGTCGCTTTCATACGTCTTCACTAGTTGATACGGTCTTTGAGCTCGGCCTTACGTATAAGTATTTCTAAAAAGTATATATATTATATATATATTATCTAGTTCATGTCGTTAAATTTTACCACGTATCGTGTTTCAATGAGTTGACCGGGTTTGACCCGAGTTGACCAGTTGACTTTTGTTGACTGAGTTGACCGGGTTTGAACCGGGACCAAATCTGACCCTATCGAACCGAGTAACCCGAAACTTGAACCGATACAGACCAAAACTGAGCTTGTTGACCACCTTTGACCAGTCAACCCGCTATGTTGACTTGGTTGACCCGAATCCAAAAAAACTGTTGTTGACCCTGGTTGACTGAAAGTTGACTAGTTGACTCACTTTGTCCTGCTCCCGAATCTTGAGCCACGCCGAGCCTGAACCGAATCTGAACCAAGTGAGCCGTAACTGGACTAAACCTAACTCGAACAAAAGCTCATAACCACCACCTCTACCGCTGCTATTGATGTGAGCCGAAACCCGAGCCAAGATGTAACCCGAACCCGAAACTGAAACATCTATCTGAACCGAACTCGAAACCTGACCCGAATACGTACCGATGATGAAATATACCCGAAGCAAACCTGTGCCAAACACATAATCGCCCACCACCGCCGCTGTCGGCCGGCAAGACGCCGCCGGCAACGGCGTCGCTTTTGCCTACGTGAAAACAACTGCCGCCATCAAAACACCACAGCTTCCACCACGCTGCCGCCGTTTTGCGGCGTTTTGAACGTCGTGCCACGGCTCCGCCGTCGACTCGTCGTCGCGCCGCCGCGAGGGATGGTCGGCCCTGTCTCACCTTCCCAAACTCTCTCTCTCACTCTCGCTACTCTCTCTCTCCGTCTCCCTTTCTTTATCGAGTTCTCTCTCTCCTGCCGTGTTCCTCTCTCTAGTTTGTGATGTGGGTGTTGGGTGGTATAGCAGGGGGTCGGGATGTGGTATGCCGGAGGTGCGGCGCCGGAATGCCGGCCGGAACCGGCTCTGGTCACCGGTTTCTTTGAGAAAGGAAGAGGAGTGCGGCTGAGGGTGTTTGGGATAGGGTTTCCTAAAAATTGTTGTTTATATATGCCTAGGGTTTCCAAGTGGGCTTGGGCCCCAGGCTCACAACCCCATTTCGCACAACCCGATACGTTTTTGGAAGCCCGTTTTTGAACCCGTGCATCGGAAAACGTCGAATAATATGGTTTTAACTCGAGAATACTAAAAGTTACGTCGGATATTGATATTTTGACGCGTTTATTGTCGGTTGCGTAGTATCGGTAAAATGTTTTGTTCGTCCCTTCTTGTCTGTTAATCGATCTGTTGTCAGTTCGCTTAAAATTCAACTACGCACTAAAATTTTTGAATATTGCCAAATCGCGTAACGTGAATCAAATAGCCGTTCATAGGCGTTCCAAGGGCTAAATTAAGTTCATTCGCGTTTAATTACACTACTTATTTTTGTTTTTTGTTTGTTATTCACGTAATAATAAACCGAAAAAGTACAAATTGTCACAATTTACTCCAAAATATAGCGTTTACATTCCACAAAAGTGACGTTTAGAGTAGCTGTAGCGGGCATTCAGGGGCATAAAAAACATTTGTATGCCGCATGTAAAAGAACGTTTTTTACTTTCGACACCGTGCACAAATTTTTTTTACATTCGACAACGAATGTAAAATTTTTTTTTAAATGTATGTAAAAACCATAAATTTACAAACGTGAATTTGAAAAAATATTTTATATAATTGTTTTTTATGCCGCCGACACGTAAATTTTTTATTTTTACCCCAGCACCGACTGTAAATTATTTTTACGCCCGGTTGTAAATTTTTATTTCCGTCTCGGTTGTATTTTTTTTACGTCCCTATTAAAACATTTTAAACTTTTTGAGACCACACGTGGTGGGGGTTTTTGGCGTTTTTACCCCAAAAAAAGCCCAACCACGCCCCCTTACCGTCCCCGGGGCGTTTTTTTGCCAAAAAAAAATGCACAAGGCGTGCTTTAAAAACGTTGGTTCTTATTTTCTTTGTCCAATAGGATTTTTTGAGGTTTTTTTATTTAATTCTATTAACACCCACCGTAGCATAATGCCCCACAATGCCCACGTCCCCATTACACCCATTTTGGAAAAACGCCTAATAATGCCCCTTGCTGACTAGACTGCCACATGTCGGAAAACGCCCAAGAGTGGGGGCATTACTACTACGCATGGTCTTACGCCTTAGTTGTAAAAATTTTACGCCCCCAGTCGATTGTTTGGATATGGGTTTTTTAAACTTTTTACGGGGGCCGTAAACAAATTTTGAGAATAAAAACTTTTTTTTCATTCGACACCGTGGGCAAAAATATTATTTTACATTCGACAACTTACGTAAAAACATTATTCAAACGTACGTAAAAACTATTTTACTCCTTCCGTTTTTATATACGTTTGAAAATTAGATTTAAGTGCGACGTTTAGAGGAGTTCAGGTCGGTGATCACGGGCGTAAAAAAATTTTTACACACGTTGTCAAAACATTTTTTTATTTGTTTTTTTACATAATACTGTTCTCATACTCAGTTCATGTAAATGTTTACGCGTTGTCAAACTTTTTTTACGTACGTGTTCAAAACTTTTTTTTACGCATGTTGTCGAATGTTTTTTTAGAAACTTGTAATGCAAATTATCAAACATTAAAGAATGAAATAGAAATTTTCAATAAACATATAAAACATATATAGCTTGCATTTTATAAAGAACATTATGTTATAATTAGGGAAAATATAGCAAAAAGAAATAGATATCATTTTCGATAATTTTGTATTTTCTAATAAACATATAAGACAAATATAGATTACATCTTATAAAGAACATTATGTCATAATTAGTGAAAATAAAGCAAATAGAAATAGATATCATTTTCGATATTTTTATATTTTCTAAACTACGTAATACTTTTGGTGTTTTAATTTGAAAATTAAGATATTTTTTCTCAATTTTAAATATAAAAAATATATAAAATAGAATAAAAGTGAGCGATATTATTAGACATATTAATGATGATGTGATGTGATGCGTTTTAGACATAAGAGAGAAGTGATATGACATTACGAGAAAAAGACTAAAATACCCATTTGAATTAAATTGATTATGGTGATGTGTTAAAATTCTATTAGATGGGAGGAGTTCTCATGGTTCTCGCAACTGGTAGTGGTTCCTACTTGAGCCGAATCCTATATATATATAAAAGAAGTTCGAACAGTGAGTTTTTTTTATTATTACTTAACTTTTAGTTTTATTAAATTAATATTAAACATATTTTGTTTTTCTCTTCTAATTTGTAAGATGTGATGTTTTCTAAAATTCCAAGCATGCAGTTACGATGTGATTATTTTATGTACATGTTAATATAAACTTTTTACGGGTTTGTGAGAGTGGTGATGTACAAGTAATCAAAACACAAACGTACATGTTATTAAAGTCACTTTTACTTCTTCTTTATTTACAAATTGACGTTCTTTATCCTTTTCGCTAACCGGTGCATCATGCGTGTAAAGATCAAATACATATGGGTTTTAACATGAGAAGCGAATGAAGAATTTTTTTTTATTTTTTCTCCATCTACTTAAACATGATGTTTAGTTTCAAATATATATAAAGTTCCATCTACTTAAACATGATGTTTAGTTTCAAAATATATATAAAGTTATGTATTTACTCAAGTAGGAGTAATTAAGTTACCCTATATTAATTATAAAATTGAGTAAAATAAAATTGAATTTTATTTGTTCTTTGAACACTGATGATCGTCTGAACAACTTCATTACCATATAGAGTACCTTCTTATATCGTTAGTTACAGCGAGTTTCGATACCATGATGAACCTAACTAATACCGTCCCAACAATATCGGTTCCACATCAATTCCGACGAATAACATCATCATGACTGGTACAAAACCATTATTGATATTCATTTTTATGGTTTTCGGTTAACATAAAACGTGTGTCTATATCCTTCTAGACATATCATGACCTTATTTTTTGATTGTGTATCTTTCGGTTGCTATATTAATTGTTAATATAGTACCACTACTGTAATGAATCAAACCAAACCAATACCGATGAGTTGCTGCACGAAAACAATCTGCTAGTAACAAACATGGTTGCAAAAATCGTTAGGCGCTCCCTAGTCGGTCGACCGGGGAGTTGAGAGTACTCGGTCTAGACGAAGAGTACTCGGGGAGTACTCGGACATGTTAATTATAAAGAAATTACTTTTATGGAGATTAAATATATGTCAAATAACATAAATTTACTAATATTTATAACAAAATACATGAAAATAATATTCATTCTTTAATATGATAGACATAGAAATTATGTTTTATTATTATTTAAGTCAAACTAGGCCCGAGTTGACCACGTTTGACTGACTCTGAGTAATTAGGCGGAGTCGAAGAAAATCACCTCGACAGCTTACCTTGTAGTGACTACTCGAGAAGTACTCGACCTTGAAACCTTGTTTTACAACCATACTAACAAATATAATATGAAAGCAAAATGTTTATGTGATGTTGAAAGTGTATGTGAAAAAAAAAAATATAAAACTAGCGTAAAAGTAAAAGGTATACAACACATATATTGACTTTGTGAATATCATTCATTTATGTATTCTGTGACATACAAGACGACAAGGGTTGTGAGGTGAGCACGTCAAAGGGCACCTGTCGTCCTCCCACACGCAACTGAAGCTCCAAAATCACAATCTTTACCCTCCTCTAATTTCATCGACATAACCGTCTTCTCTGTCTCTCTCTCTCTAATTTAATTTTATGTCCGCCAACCAGCAAACGGTCGGTGATGCTGATGCTGATGGTGGCAGCGGCCGGAAGACTCAGAAGAAGAAGCGAAGAAAAGGGAAACGGCTGGTTTTACCTCGGATCAAAACGCCCAAGAAAGAGAAACGAGGTTCGGTTTCAGGGGGATGTCTTAAGAGAATCTCGTTGGATTCATGTGCAGAGTCTCCCACCAGTGATCCTAATTCGCCCGACTTTACCTTTACTTCCTTGAGGACTTTGATTGAGAATAGTGATTACTTTTTCAACGACTGCAATACTCATTTTTAATGAAATGAAATATTTATTTATCTTCATTTGATGATGAATGTGTGTATGTGTTCATAGTTCAGTTTATTTGCCCTCAGCTTCATACCAATATGTGTTAAAACAACCTCCTCCGGAGAAACAAAATGAGCGTGGGTGTTCTTGTTATTATCTAACTAAGCTTCATTCAACAACCGATCTTATTGTTATCTTGCCTCTTTGGAGTTTTTTTTTTTTTTTTATTGTAATAACCTATATATGTATACCTTTATTACTACATTTAATTTTCAGTAGGTTATGATGTCCATATTCAAAGGGTTTGGCAGTAGCAATTTGGAAAGTGTTAGGCCGGCCTATTTATTACATAGTTTTAATTTAATTCCATCTTGACTTCACTGTACGTCACTTGATTTGTGTTTGATTTGGGATGTCTTGTCCACCCGTTTTTTGGTTGGTATAGACACATAATTAGTGTGTGCGCCGGGCGAAGTATTTATTCGGGTCATATAGAAGAAGGGTAACTACATCTTATTCTAAGCTCACATCTTATTCTAAGCTAACTTTTCAACAACCACCTTAGGTGTTGTTGTCACATGCTCCACATTAACAGCAGTGCCAGATCCAACAGCCTGATCAACGTCAACACCTCCACGGGTTGAGGGTGATCGATGCACGAGCCCATCAGATGAAGTAATAGACTCCTCACTGATAGTTTTTGGTCTTGAAGGAGAGGGGGTTTACACCTGTGCGCGCAGGAGTATACGCTGCTAAACTCTCCTCTGAGGGATGATGGAAGTAGTCCCTTATCTGGTCCAACCATGGGAGCTCCCCATCAAGAAGTAGCAACCATCTCCCCACCAACATTGGGGTTCAAAGCATTCATCAAACCATACGCTGCAAACCAGATCATATCCCACAATCAGAACAAATATATATAAGTACCAGAAAAGTCATGAAATTAAACTTTTACATTTGCACTTATATCCATAAGCAGGAGCATGTCTTGGGTTCTTGGGCGCCCATAACATACTCATCCTAGCAGCCACTAGCGCCGCTTCTTCAAGTTGGAGCATGGGGATTGGTCGCCCAACCAAAGTTTTGTACCATTGCTGGTTAGCAAATGCAATCACCGGTTCTTTGGGCACCTTCTCATCCGGTCTTTGGAAATGCATATCAATAGGAATCACACCATGACAGACGTAAAAGAATTTGTTTTTCCAATCGTGCAGACTCTTGGGAGGATCTTTACTGCAAGGTAGAACGTTCCCAGTACGAGTATTAAAATAGTAGAAACCAGCAGTGACGGAGACATACTAGAAGACGATGAACATCTTGAACATCGGAATCAGGTTTATCGCTCGGCAAATAAAATCAAAATGAGTAATCCAGGCATGCCGAAAGGTTGATCTGAGAAATGTGGAGCCATACCTAGTCAGAATGTGTAATACCCTCCTCAACAGGGCCGGCCCAATAGAAGAACCAGGTAAGGCTGGGGCCTAGGGCCTCAAAAATTTTAAATGTTTTATATATTATATATTAAATGAGGATATTAAGTGAACTTTCATTATTAAAAATCATCTTCTTGGCTTAGTCTACTGGTAAACATGTTGGTTTGTGTCCGTGAAAACATGATTTCAAATCCACTACTACTGCTTAAGTCTTTTTTTTCTTTCTGTTTGATGTTTCTCAATTTAATACATCGGACCTTGGTGCCCCTCCATAGTTTTTATTAACAACCCACTAAAAGGCCCTTTAGTTAGCAAACCCAATCAAAATCAAAACTGCAATCCGATGTTCATTTAACACCTGCAACTACATGTCCCAAAAATTGAAATCGGGTTTCCATTATAAATCGCAAGCTGCCATGTATCAAAATCAAAATCGATTCTTATCTTATATTAATTGATGATCGGAAGAACGTTAATTAATGTTTTTAGCTTTATATTTTAGGTGTATGCTTGTTTGTGAAGGTTATATTATAGCTTTGAATTTTGGATAATGTGCTGTTGTTTTACCAGTTAGTTGTTTAGGAGATTTGCACACAAAATTAGAACTAAATTGTTAAGATTTGCACTTATAAAACATTGTACCTTCTTGTATTGATAGAATATTCAGATTCTTAAATGTCAAGTTGTAAGTTTCTGGCAATTGTTTAGTTTTAGCTCTCTATGGTTGGGCTACAACTTCAATTTATGATAATGATAAAATTAGAACATTATTACTAATACTTAATGTATCATGTCTTTAACTTTAACTTTAGTTGTCACTAAAGCGTTCTTTTTATAATGTAGAATCCTCAACCTATTTATTTGTGATATTTTTGACACGATTGCTTACTCGTGACATACTGGCCCGTTTGGAGTGGTTATTTTTGTCTCTAGGGCCTCAAATTTTTCTTTCGCTTTGGGCCTCCGAATTGGTAGGACCGGCCCTGCTCCTCAAAAAATGCAGCATACAAGGTCATGTACCAAGGAGGAGCGTCTGTTGCTGTACTATCAGGTGGATGAGCCGTGGTTCCCCAGCTTACCGGAAACTGGAGAGATCTACTGGAACTCGTCTTCTTTCCAGTTAATAACCGTTTGATCTGCTCTTAAGGGTTCTTTCGACTTCTTTCCTTTACGAGAACTCTCAGGTTTGGATGAAGTCGACATACTTGAAGATCAATGATTTATAAGGTGAGTTCAAGATTTGGGTGCGAGTTTTCTGGAAGAGATTATGGGAGAATTCGAAAGATAGAAGTTCGAAGGTTTTCTCCAAGTGGGGAATGACACGTCAGGCAGAAGAAACTGAAAAGACCGCGTGTGGCTGTCATCGCCGAAAAAGTGACCTGCCACTCTGACATAACCCAACTGATGCACTGCCTAATGTGACAAGCGCCTCACCCTGCAGTGCTATAGTGACAGGGGTCGCCATCATTCTCATCAACCACGAGCCCACGTGCTTAGTAGAAACTTCACTTAGAAGAAATCAAAATCACCGTTCCCATGCGCCGTTTTAACTCATTTGAGTACGCCATGTTCCCATGCGCCGTTTTAAACTCTTTTGAGTACGCCATGTCTCCATGCGTCGTTTTAACTCTTTTGAGTACGCCATATCTCCATGTGCCGTCTTAACTCATTTGAGTACGCCATGATTCCATACGTCATTTGAACTCATTTGAGTATGCCATGAGTCCATACACCGACATGGCTCATCCCAGTAAGTAGTGCTCCCATACGCCGACATGGCTCATTCCAGTACGTCGTGCTCCTATACGCCAATATGACTCATGTCAGCACGCCGTTTTCCATACAATGATTTGGATCATTTGAATACGCCCTCCCAAATGCGATAAAATTAGAAGGCGCATCTAACTTAGTCCTACTATGAGAATGCCTTATAAGTCCAAACCTCCATCTATCCGACACACTCGTCTAGAAACAGCACTGGACTAGGGAGACTTAAAAGGGTAAGGTCCCAAATAGTATGCGCGCCCACGCATACATGAGACCACACAATTCCAGAAACATCGTCATCAAGAATGATAGAAGGACGAGGGACATACCTGGAGACAGAAATGAGTCATAACTGATGGCGACAAGAAGAATATTCACCAAGAAGAATATTCGCCACAGGTAAGCAAAAGGACATTACGTGACACCAATCATCGAATGCCACAGCCTGTCGCAAGATCTCCAAAAGACAACCAAGGACAACCCGACAAAAAGTACTAAAGGATGCTCGTGCGCCACGTCAGACCTAGTACAGATTAAGGGCCTTGGTCATGTCAGAGAGGACATAATGGATATTCTCCACAATTGGACAACTGGCAATGACTAGCTGGCATCCTTCCGTCCTTCACAAACTTTCGGCTATAAATAGAGGACTTCACCTAAAGGTTCAAGGATCGCTATTCTTACTCTCTCACTCACTCTATACACACCTTTATTCCTCAAAGCGAAAACCTATTCTCACGCTGGAGGGTGGTTACAAGAAGAACCCTCAACCTCTCCTCCTTGTAACGAGTTCACCAGTGTTACTTTCTTTTTGCAGGATCCACAAACGAGAACTGGGCAGTTTGGTAAAGAAAGAATAGAGATTGACTTGGTGTTTCTTCAGTATGTCATCAAAACAAAATAATTACTAATTCAAGACAAGAGATCATATACATAATTGAGCAAAGTATTCGACTAAAGTACTACATATTATACAAAATATTATTTTTAATTAAGAAATATAAACATAACTGGATATTAAACATTAAAAATAGATTCAAATATTAAGTCACAACACAAAGATCATAATCACATCATGTGTTTTTTTTACACACAGTAGGGTTTTTAAGGAAACAAGTGTTGTGGGCTGCAGAAACTAACCTAGCCTTAAATACATACAATTTGTATTTGATTAAACCAAATGATTTTGAGAATTTAAAACTCATCATTAAAGTTTCCAATAAATTCCCAGCCAATGTAATATGCCTGACACCATACCCCAAAACAATATCTCTGCAAATATAACATAAAGCAGGATTCCCACTCTTGTTGAATGCCAAACATCGATGAAAATGTGTTTTTTAATCCAATATATCTGCATCCATTCCAACACACATTATTCTTCAATTTGGATGTAGCTCAATTTAGGGTTTGACTGTGTCCGGTTGAGTTGACCCGAATAATTTTCAATTTTATACATAATAATTAACATGTTATTTATGACCATGAGCAATATTATTACATACTGTAGTAAGATAATTGTATTTGAATAAAATTATTTAGAAAATTGCATGTAACCATAGTTACCCCACCCCATTGGTTAGCAGGGTATTGGTAGCACTCGTGTGTTCACGCACACAAAAAAGGCTTTAGACGACTTCTATTTGACACCTCCCCCTTTTGCTACATTTAATCCGTTTAAAATAAAATACAACCCATTCACAAATAAATTGGGTCGAGATTGCCACGTCTAGATTAATTAAATGTGAAACTTACGAGCGTATTATGGGGATCATCATAGTACCAGCCATTAATAAATCCTGCAAAGATGCCTTCAGCTGCCATAACGTAGACAAGCATTGCATTCATTCCGATCCATTCCAATGGCATAAACGGAACCTCCAGACATCCACCTGAATTTTAATTTAACGATCCACAGTCACCACTTTTGACATTGATTTTGTCAGTTACAAAAATGTTTCTATTATAATACTTTTTAAATTGTGTTAACGATCTTTTGTAAACATTCAAAATAAAAGAAAGCTCCTTTCAAAACTTAAATGGAAGCCAAGATTTAACTATAACATGTGAATATACCCAAGCACATCTTTACTTACATATGAATATTCCGATGTTTATGTGTGTAGATGTATGTATATATACACTCCCCCCACCTCTCGGTTAGATGCCATGCTTTCACCTTAAAAATCATATCCCAAATTTTCAAGATTTATAACTGTAAATTATGTTCTAAATTTATATTACTTCTTGTGGTCTTTTATTTAGCCGTTAAGCTATATATAATCCTCCATAAAAATCAAATATATATTTTTGAATAACCATCTTGAAAGTAAAAGCAACTCGTTTAACATTCAATCTCATTGTATGAACTCTCAAATCTTGACACTTAAAAAGTGAAAAGTACCTTCTTGTGGGGACTGAAGTAGAATATGACTATATGAGGTGCACAAAATTAATCACTAGATTACCATTATGTAGAAGAATGAGAAGACCAATGCTGCTGCCCCTGATGTTACACACACATAACTGAAAGTGTATAGCTGTTTATTTAGCGGAATTGCTGCATAAAATTAAGATGTGTAGAGTGAGAAACTTCATAAAGATCAAGGCATTGTTTGACCTAGAAAGTCAAGCTTCATTATATAGATACAAACCATCTGTGAAATGAAGGATGATTCCGAAAACAAGAAGTCCAAGACCCATCAAAATCCAATGTGTCAGCCTAGATAAATGATCCTGAATGTTTGACATTGAAAGTTAAAAAGTCTGAGGTTGATGTTTGACCAAGAAAGTCAAACTATGCCTCCTTGGTTAAAGTAGGAAGAAAAGAACCAACCTTCATCTGTATGAGTACATGCCCAAAGTGCACGCCAATAATTGTAGAGAGAATAGCAGATATAGAGCTGTTACGGTACAACATATAATTGAATCTGAATTCCTCGATTTCTATTGATGAAGAAGAGAACAATATATAATACAAGAACCTAACTAATTCCTAACTAATTCAGGGATAATTCCTAACTAATTCAGGGATAAAATATAAACCGGATATACATAAGAAATACATAGATATACATAAACTATAAAACGGATATACATCCGCTAATACGCCCCCGCAGTCGTAGCAGTAGGTCTTCCGATGCATAGACTGGACCGAAATCGTTGAAACAACTGGCGTGGAAGACCCTTGGTGAATATGTCAGCGTATTGATAGTCTGCTGGAACATGAAGAACTTTGACAGAACCCATACGAACCTTCTCGCGAACAAAATGAATGTCAATCTCGATATGCTTGGATCGTTGATGTTAGACCGGATTCTGAGATAAGTAGACAGCAGAGATATTGTCACAGTAGACAACTGTGGCCCGGGTAATTGGAAGATGGAGTTCGAGAAGCAGGTTTCTGAGCCATGTTGTTTCTGCAACAGTGTTGGCCACACCTCTGTATTCAGCCTCGGCACTGGAACGTGAGATAATCGCCTGATGTTTTGAGGACCAAGAAACCAGATTATCACCGAGGAAGACACAGTAACCTGAGGTAGACCGTCGTGAATCAGGGCAGCCTCCCCAATTCGCATCAGAATAGGCTGTGATATGAGCTGATTTGGATGGTAAAATAGAGATTCCATAGTCTAGTGTACCCTTGAGGTATCGAAGGAGCCGTTTCATGAACTGGAAATGAGGATCTCGAGGGGAGTGCATAAATAAACATAGTTGTTGCACTGCATATGATATATCAGGTCGTGTGAATGTTAAATACTACAGTGCACCAGCAAGGCTACGATATAAGGCACCATCTGAGAAGGGTTCTCCAGCAGTTGCACTTAGTTTAGAATTAGTGTCAGTAGGTGTGGCACATGGTTTACAATTTTCCATTTTAGCACGAGCTAAGACCTCTGCTGCATATGTGGTCTGAGATAAGAACAGGCCACCATTTCGTCGGGTTACCGCAATCCCGAGAAAGTGATGTAGTGGGCCGAGATCAGACATGGCAAATTCCCTAGAAAGAGTGGCAATGAAGTGCTGCAAAAGTGTCGGATTGGAGGCTGTCAAGATGATGTCGTCTACATAGAGAAGTAAATATGCCATTTGATCACCCTGTTTGTAGACGAACAAAGAAGTATCACTCGTGGTAGATCGAAAACCACACTTTTGTATATAGGAAGCAAATCTGAGGTACCACGCACGTGGAGCTTGTTTTAGCCCATATAAAGACTTTTGAAGTCGACAAACATGCTTTGGATTTTTACTGTCAACAAACCCAGGTGGCTGAAACATGTAAACAGTTTCATTAAGGTCCCCGTGTAGGAAAGCGTTCTTGACATCCAGTTGATGAATGGCCAAGAATGTGAAGTTGCTAAGCTGAGGACGGTACGAATCGTAGTGGGCTTAACCACTGGGCTGAATGTCTCGTCACAATTGTCACACCCCGACCCGCAGCGGAAATAAGAGTCGGGGCATAATTGGGTTATCACCAAAGCACATGACATTTACTATTATGTTTCATAATTAAATGAAGTCAAAGTTACATTTTTCAAACATCCAAACATGTTCATTCAATACAAGGGAAAATAACCAAACATAACAATCCAAAAACTAAATCGTTTTATTCTTCTAATCCAGGTCCTATGTGTTCCTAGCTGCTACTGGTTCACCTGTATCATGTGTAAAATGGGAGGTTTTGGGTCAACATAAGTTGGTGAGTGAACCTTATTAGATAAACATTTGATAATGATTTTATGGTTAGTTTATCAATAAAATATTGTGCATAATCATAAAAGAGCAAATGTAAGTAATCAAGCATTGGCAAATAGCAGTTACAATTATAACATACAATAACACTTGATAGCATACATGAGCATACCAATATCATAAGATAACTAACATAAATGAACTGTGCGATCAAGGCTCAATCATACGGAGCCGATCGTATTGCATGAACTGGAAATGTAAATTGAACTGTGCGCTCAAGGCTCAATCAAACGGAGCCGAACGTATTGCATGAACTGGAAATGTAAATTGAACTGTGAGCTCAAGGCTCAATCAAACGGAGCCGAGCGTATTGCATGTATTGAAATGTAAAATGAAATGACCGATCAAGGCTCAATCAAACGGAGCCGATCGTACGGGCACGCCACAGATCAACCGCATAATAAAATGGGGATCAAGCTCAACCTCATGGATGGGGAGCTGCGGCCTCGGCAAATGCATGTACTGAAATAATAATTTGCATCCAATAATAACTACTTAACAGCAACAAACTAATACACATGTCATGATATGATGTATGCACAATAGTTTCGTTATAATATGTAAATAAACAAAGACACATGATACACTCCAAAAACGTGATTAAAACGGGGAATTTGAAAGGTTCACTCACATTGGGTGCGTTGAATTTGAGATGGTGAGATGCGCACGATTTAGATGAGCGAGTCGACGAGGAAAACTAACCTAAATAATAATGGAAAAATATATTAAGTGGATGAATGTTATTAAGGATTTTAATGAAATTTTAGATATATTTTTATGAGTTTATGGCTATTTTCTATCTTTAAAAATGTTATTTTTAAGTATTTTTAATTGATTTTTAAATTAAATTAAATAAATAAATATATAAAAAAAAAATTATTTTTTTTACTGTTGACCGTTGACCGGTTCGGTCAGCGGTAAATTCCTGCGCCGGGCGGGATTCGAACCGGCGACCTTCCGTTCACGTGCACGTAGCTCTACCAACTGAGCTACGTGACTAACCCGTTATAAACTCGGTTTTAATTATATTTGTATACTTATTTGAATTAACCGAAAATTCCTTTATTTTGCAAAAACGTTTTAATTCCATGGACCGGTGCTCGTGACAGGATTCGAACGCGCGACGTGAAGTTTAACTTGCACACAGTCCACCGCTGGACTGTGTGTCTAACCCGGTTATATTCTTGGTTTTTATTATACTTAACAACTACCTGTTTTAACCCGGGTTAGTTCATGATTAAAAAGGAATGTTATTACACAAGCGTGCGCGTAGCAAGGATCGAACTCGGGACGTGAATATGAAATTTGCACACAGTCCATCGCTGGACTGTGTGTCTAACCCGTTTATAATCCGGATTTTAATTACTCTTATATTCTGATATAACTTCATCTTCTTCGTCGGATTACACGGTCAGCATAATTCGACTGGTTAAGTTTGATTTTGTGATTTACAAAGTTCTTAGACATTAACAGTAATTCAAGGGTAAGGAATGGAGAGAGTTTAAGGAACAGAATTTACCGATTGAAGAAAATCACAGAAATCCGGCGAAGGTTCGTCGGTATTGGAAATGAACTCCGACTGTTGAACCAATTAACAGCGTTGATCGATTACTCATAAAGTTGTGTCACTTAAACAAGGTTTAAAAGAAGTTTTGGATATCATACCAGTTCACAGTTGGATTCCGGCAGTCTCAGAAACTTTCCGGCGAAGATAAGATTTCCGATAAACGTTGGCTAAGATTGATTCTGATGATGGAGTTGTGTTAGAGATTGACTAATCACATGTTTTAAACAAAAAGAGTCGAAGGAATTACCGTGAGAATGTGAGTCCCGGTTTTCCGGTGACTTGCAGAAAATTTCCGGCGAACTGTTTCAGATGATTTTATGGTTCACAAATGCGACGAAAATGAAATTGGATATTGTTGTGATAGTTCTGAATCGTGCAAATGATTGGAAACTTGAATTAAATCAGAACTTGAAGAAATATTCGGTTTCAAAAGCCGAAAAGATGAAGCTTGAAGTTCAATCAATTCTGACTTAATTGGAAACCGTCGCACATCGGTTATAACTGAAATTGTGAGGTAAACAATCGATTTAACGATTGGTTTGCCGATTATCGGTTTTCAGATAGCATCAACGGTTAAATCGAGTTTGTGTATAAGTTTCTTTTGTTTTCATATAGATAACAGAAAATACATTGTGGCGGAGCGGTTTGGGGAATGGATGTTAAGTCTTGGCGACTCAGCTGACCCGGGTTCGAGTCCCGGCAGCTTCACTTATTTTTTATTTGTTTTATTTTAACTTTTTATCAAATATGATTTTTATAGTTTAGTTCATTTATTAATTATGTAACGTTTTAACTCAAAATAATCATAATTAATGCACTTTCATAACTTGGTACTTGATTACAAAACGGAGCGGGTTTTGGAGACCCGTTTTTTTTTACAAATGTTACAACAATCAACACCCACCTGTTGAGATTTGCCATTTACAACCAAACGCGCTTTGTAGCGCTGTAATGTACCATTGGCATGGTATTTGTGGCGAAATAGCCACATACATCTGATAATATGAGCATCTGCAGGTCTTGGCACAAGCTCCCATGTATTATTAGCTATTAATGCCTGGTATTCGTCGGTCATAGCCGAGTGCCAGTTCTGGTCGGTCAAGGCCTGGGTGTGGGATTTGGGTAGTGGGGAAATATTATGCTCGGAGGTGGCTAAGAGGGTGGGATCTGTTGAGGGTAGGGAACCCGTTTTAGACCGGGTCTGCATAGGGTGGGTAGAGGGTGGCGGTGTCAGGTTAGATTGTGACGGAGCTAGGGTGGTATGTGCATGTTCTGGGAAGAAAACAGGTCTGGATGCAGTAGAATCAGACCTGTTTCTGCGGCTGTAAGTGTGGGTAAGGGGTGGGGAATGTGGCTGTGAGACCGTGGGGGTGGGGGTGGGTGTGGAAGCATGGGCTGGAAAAAAAATGGGTCTGGATGTTGCTGGGTCAGACCTGTTTCGTCGGCTGTAGGTGTGGGTTATGGGTGGTTTAGATGGTTTGGAAGTAGTAGTGGTGTCGATTGTGGGAGGAGAGGAAGTGAAATGAAACGGGGTACTCATGGGTGAAGGTTCCGAATCAGGGTGAGAGCTTGGGGTGGTATGAGGTGTAGGTGGGGTAGAGAAAGGAAAAGTGGATTCGTCAAAGGTGACGTGACGTCATAAATAGACACGTCCAGTTGAGGGGTCTAAGCATCGGTATCCACGATAATTCATTGGATATCCGAGAAAGATGCATGGTGTAGAACGGCGGGCTAGTTTGTGGGGTCGAGTGGCATTGTGATTTGGAAAACAAGCACACCCGAAGGTGCGAAGGTGAGTGTAGGTGGGATGCCGGTGATAGAGTTTGTATGTGGGGGTTAGAAAGTTATGGTGTTTGGTAGGAAGAATGTTATGTAAATAGACGGCAGTGTGAAGTGCTTCAACCCAGAAATGGGAAGGTAGGGAAGCATGGGTAAGGAGGGGCATAATGATGTCATTAATTCGTCGGATCATACGTTCCGCCTTACCATTTTGTTGTGAAGTTTGGGGACATGAAAATCAAAATTGAAGGCCATGAGTGACAGCGAATGATTGAAATTTGGAATTATCAAACTCACCACCCATGTCACACTGAAAAGTTTTGATATATTTATTAAATTGGGTTTAGACAAGGCGGTGAAATTGAGTAAATTTGGTGAAGGTTTCGGATTTATATTTGAGTGGATAAACCCAAACAAATTGGGTGTGGTCGTCAATGAGGACCATGTAATATTTGTAACCTGTGTTGCTAGGTATAGGTGAAGTCCACAAGTCACAATGTATGATGTCAAAATGTTGAAAAGTAACGGAATCAGAATCATGAAATGGTAAACGCTTATGTTTAGCAATTTGACCAGAGTTGCAAAAGGAATTGTTCTTAGATTTATTACAAGAAATTAAATTACGAGAAACTAAGAAATCCATAATAAAATTGCCAGGATGGCCAAGGCGATCATGCCAAACATTAGAGAGCGAAGAAGTAAGCAAAGCAGAAGCAGGTTTGTTGGTTTTGGTGTTGAAGGAGTACAGTGGGCCGGTACTATTGTGGCGGCTCAGGAGCGTTCCATTCTTGTAGTCCTTCACAGAAAAGCCAAAAGGGTCAAAAGACATGGAAACCATATTGTCAGTAGTGAATTTACGAACTGAAACAAGGTTTCGGATAATATTTGGGGTGTAAAGGACATTTTTAAGGGTGTAGGGGCGGACCCGGGAATTGGGTGATTGAATGGTTGTATGACCGGACCCGTGAATTGGCACACGGTTACCATTTCCAACAAATACAGAATTAATAGTAGTAGTACAAGGAGTGTGAATATTACCTGGTTCGTGTGTCAAATGATCAGAGGCACCGGTGTCAGCAACCCAACTGTCATCTCCCGAGTTCAGTGCCATCGCCTGGAAAGCTGCCCCTAATTCTGATGGTTCCAGTGGGTTTACATCTGCCAAGTGGGCCTGAGCAGGTGGAGTGGACCAGGGCTGGTGCTGTCGTGAAGTTGGGCCAGTGGCCTGTGGAGGCTGACCAGGAACAATCGGCCAAGATGGGCCTGCCCAACTGGGCTGAGTTGGGTAGGGACATGGTGGGGCCGCAGCCCACCATGGTGGTCAGTAGGGGGATGGACCTGGGCTCCAGACATTGGGTCGGACCAATTGATGCTGGGCCGAAGACTGAGAAGAACCACGAGGATGGTTGCGGTTAGAGGGCTGCTGATTACCGCGACCTGTGCGATGTTGCTGTTGACCAAATGACTGCTGATGCCTGTGAAATTGACGTCTTGGCTGCTGTCGGTTGTTGTTGCGATAATGAGGGGGGTCCCGGCGGGCCGTAGGTGGCTCGCGAGACACTTGGGCAACAACAGGCGGGTTGGAGGCAATAGAGTCACGTGCTTGTTGGCGACGCAGATCTGAGTCGAGCATGTCGCAGGCATCTTCCCATGAGGGAAGGGTGTTATTGATGATAGAGGCTTGAACATCGAATTCCGGTGGTAAGCCTCGAACCAGCTGCAGGACAAGGCGATCTTCTGTGACTGGTTGTTCAACAGCTTTCAGTTGGTCAGCGAGATACTTAAGACGCTGACAGTAGTCTTGGAGGCTGGGCATGGAGCGCAAGGTAAGATTGACAAACTCTGTTTCAAGGGCTGCTTCACGGGCGCCCTTGTTGTTCAGAAAGATTTTCCGAATCCGGGTCCATGCGCCATAAGCTGTTGTTTCCTCATCAAGAATACGTGCCAGCAGGTCATCTGAAAGTGTCCCATATATCCACTGAAGCACAAGAGAGTCAATTTTGGCCCAGTTGGCGTAGTCCGGGTCTGTTTTGGCAGGCGGTTCAGTGCCATCAATGTGGTGTAGCACCTCGTAACCGCGTGCATGCAGGGTGAACAGCTTGACCCATGATGCATAGGTGACTTTGGAACCATCCAAAACACGAACTTTGTGCTGGATGTTAGTCACCGAATAAGCAGGGTGAAGGCTGTCAGTGTGCTTGGAGGATTCTGGTTTGTCTGACATCGAGATGAACAAAGGAAGGAAAAAGAATCGCTGCAGGGTCCGTGGACAGGGGCTGCTGCGGATTTGTTTTAGGTCAGAGCAGTAGGCTCTGATACCATATAATTGAATCTGAATTCCTTGATTTCTATTGATGAAGAAGAGAACAATATATAATACAAGAACCTAACTAATTCCTAACTAATTCAGGGATAATTCCTAACTAATTCAGGGATAAAATATAAACCGGATATACATAAGAAATACATAGATATACATAAACTATAAAACGGATATACATCCGCTAATACAACAATGTGTTCATGATCACAAATGAAATAACACCAGTCTTTCTTATATGTCCAATATTAAACTTAATCTAAAAATCTAAAACCTTCCCAAATATTGTATTTCAAATTAGTTACTAACAAATCTTTAAAGTCAATTGTTATAATTATAATATCCACAACCAACGCAGACCTTAAAATTCCTTCAGGTTCAAAAGGTGCCCAACACCAAGATGGAGCATCCTTCTTGAAAGGACCCTCATAAGGGGATCTCTTGGTGCAAGCCTGCCATTGCAATTAAATTATTACAAAATCAAAACAAGTAAGCTGTAGTCTAGATCTAGAGGACGCAATTTCGACCCATTTACTTATGAATGGGTCTACGTGTGGTGTTTTACCTTAAAAAGTGGGTCAGATGAGTTAAGTGTTGCCCAAAATCTAATGTCAAAATATATATATATATATATTATGTTAACATTTTTTGTAAAAAAAATTAGGGAATGTAAATAACATGTTATTGAACGTTATGTAAAAAAAACAAAAAGCGCCCGAGGGATTTTTTTATAAAATTTTTTAAAATTTCATTTTTATATATATATATGCTAAAAAACTGAATTTTTAAAATTTTTTATAAAAAAAATCCTTCCGCGCTTTTTGTTTTTTTTTGTTACATAATGTTCAATAACATGTTATTACATTTCCTAATTTTTTTACAAAAAAAATAAATAAATAAATTGCCACATAAGGTTTTCTTGGGTTTTCTTACATCAAGTGAGTTTTCTTTCTATCCCTCCCTACATAGGGAACATATATATATATAGGGTGGGGTTCTAGAGTGAACACTAGTGTATTTGTGAACTTAGTGAACAAATCCTAGCCATTGATTTACATCATCAAATCGTAAAATACACTAGTGTATTTTCATGTTCAAATCCTGGCCATTGATTTACACTTTAGTATTGATAATCAAGGGGGTTGTTCCCTAATGAACCTAACCCTATATGTATAATTGTAATCATTAATTAAAAAATACAATAAAAATATGCAGAAGTATATGTTTGCAGGCCAACAGTCCTGTTTCAACCCATTCTAAAAAAAAACATCGATTTCACTCTGAACCTGCTTGACTAATTACCCTATGTGCCATGAATCGTGCGAACTAAAAGAAAAAATGAGCATGAAGAAATATAAAAAAAATAAAATGAAGTGAACTTTGTGGTGGTGACCTTAGCTCTCTTCCAGGCAGGATGCGGATACATATGATTAATTCCAAGCACTTGTCTATCTATATAACCCACTGCATTACATGGAGGATCAACTTTCCCTCTCACATCACAAGCTACCTGATAATAAATAAGCCCATGGAAAAGGTCGAATAAGACCAATAGTGGGTCAAATAATCAGTAAGAGCCATAATGGGATGGTTTGACCAAAAAAAAAGACTTTATTCTCCATTTGTTATATTTTAATAAACAGCTGATGTGTTAAATACAATTATAAAAACAATCTTATCTAAATAATAATCTAAATCTTTGTTTGGAGTGTGATAGGAACGTATGTACATTGAAATATGCTTTGGTCACTTTCAATATAAACTACCCATTTGACGTGTTCTCTTTTATAGCTAAATTCGTTATTTAGCCCATTTCAACTGTCCGATTGTCTGAGATTGAAAATATAACCCAAATCGACCCATTTATAACACTTCTAAACTGTAAGAATCCAAATTTCTCCCCATGATCAAGAATTCAGACAATAATCTTGAGGATAAACTAAGTTTCTTGCTTGTCGAGTTACTAAAATCAGACTGCGTGATCTATCGTGAGCAGTGAGAATTTAGAGATGCAGTCATAGATTAAACAAATAACTATTGAAGTGCATCTTAAATACCGGGGCAAAAGCGATTACATTTAAACTTCAGTAACAAAATTAAAAGTATTCAATCTAAGCGGCGCAGCTTGTTGCTCGCTTACCTGCGTTTTGATGTAACTCGACCGTTTTTATATTAATGAAATGTACTTTGATTTCGAATAAAAAATAAAAACTGAAGCTGATGGCAATACCGCAAACAAAAATAAATGCCAGCTCTTAGATTGAATTACTGAACTTGACCTCAAAAGCCACGTTGAACCTATTTTTTCAGGGATGTTGGATATAATAAAACATACAGTGATCTTTCCATAATCAGGGCTGTCTGTATTGTGAACTGTGAACTGCCAAGTGGGGACATAAGTTCCATAAATAACTGCCAGGTAAATTATGAGTACACAAGCTCCCACCAGCCTGCATTTTTTACATTTAAACATTGTGCTCATTCTACCAATTAAACGAGATGTATCAGCAAAATTAGAGGTGGAAAACGAACGGCTCAGGCAGGTTGTGTAGTGGATCACAAGAAGTAACTTTTTGGTACGAATCACTCAGGTTGGATTGACCCAAAACACTTCTTCAATTTTTTATTTTTTAATAAATGAATAATTATTGTGCCAAATATGATTGAAGACTTTACATTGTTTCAATAGTAATAACTATTTTGTTGATAAAGTGGGTCATAAAGATTTATGGTTTAAAAAGTGCACACTGTACAACGTTTGAGAAGTTTATATTTTTAGCGGACATTTATTTTTCATGAGTCAAAATTGGTAAATACCAGTGCCAAAAGTACAACTTGTATATGGAGAAGCGTGCAGGTGGTAGTTCCTTGGCCTGTGCACCTTGAGTTGCAATTTCCAACATGCCAACAATGAAATATGCAAGGGCAATTCTCTAGAAAATAAAACCATATTACAAATTATACTTATAAACAAAACATTGTTAATCATTGTGACAAGCCTGTGAAAAGATCGTAAACATAATTACCTGGAGAATGCCACACCACCTAATGCTTTTCATGTCAACACCATACGATAGTTTGTCAGGAGCAGTGAGAAACCACCTTATGACAATACATGAACACGTAAGAAAAATTCATCTGTTAAATGGAGATGTAAATGTTAGGATCGTTAGGATTGAACACACACACACACGAAAGCAGTAAACGACACGAAGATTTAAAGTGTTTCGATCAGCTGACCTACGTCCACTGTGTTGTAACTAGGGTTTCTTTATTATTTAGGTGCTCAAGAAATTACAAGTACAATGATATCAATATTTAGAGACTAATCTAGGGTTAGGAAACTTGTTCCCCAAGTTAGGCCCAAGCCCACATAGAGATAACTAGGGTCGGCTAAATTAAAACCCTAATTTAATTGCCGAATAAAGACGTGTGGGCCGACCCAAGGCTAGGGCCAGCCGCCCTCGCTTGATCGGGCCTCCATACTAATTAGCCCAACAATCTCCCACTTGGAGGCTCGAACAACTCTCAATAGTCTTCAACATCTGTACATCTTGTAATCTTCGTTTATCACCTAGTTGCAGCAGCCTTCTCAACAATTAACCTGAAGGCACGTTGAAGCTCCCACTGAGCTCAACTCATCAGTCACAACCTGTGACGCGTTCTCTGTCCCTGCCGGGGCTCCCACTTAAACGAACTGCCGAATCCTGAGAAATCCTGAGAACACACGCTCTCTGATACTAGCAAGAGATTCTCTCTGGAGAGAATTTTCCATCTAGAATAGGAATAATGGTCTTTTTAACCCATTGTCGCCCTGACACTGTAACTGAAACACGCCTTGTGCTCCCACTGTCACGATATCCTCCAACTGGTTCGACCTTCCAAACTCGTTCATTCTGAATCTTCTCCGTGACTCTAGGTTTCTCTCTTGCAAAGCAAACCCTCTTCTGTCCCCGAGATTCTGTGAACCCGACTTTGTTTTTCTTCAGAACTGGAACGTCACTTCCTTCTGACGGTATACTGACCATGTATAATGAGCCCTTTTTCTTTCCACGAGCCATGACCATATTCCCTTTGACAACCTTCCACTGTCCATTCCCGAACTTAACTTCATGCCCTTGATCATCCAACTGGCCGACTGAAATCAACAACCTCTTCAAACCTGGAATAACCCTAACATCTCTTAAAGTCCACGAACCGACTAAAGTCTTCAAAACAATGTCACTCATGCCCTTAACATCAAGTACCTCATCATTCGCCAGTTTTACCTTTCCAAAGTCACATTCTTTCAGATTCTGCAGTTCTTCACTGCTGTGGGTAGCGTGAAATGAAGCACCAGAATCCATGACCCAGGAATCCACATGCTCTCCACACTACAGACTAACGCATCATCATCACTGTAGTCTAATACAGAGTTTATTTCGTTCTTCTATTTCGAACACTGATTTCTAAAAGTGTCCCACTTCATTGCAATTCCAACATACTGTTCCGAACCTTAGACACACTCCTCCTTTTGCTCGGACGACTTTCCCGTTGATTCTTTCTTCCCCTGGCCTCTGTACTCAACAAAGAACCACGACGTCGAGCGACCTCTCCCAAAAGAAGATCTCGCATCTTCGCAAACGTGAACTTACTCGATTCCGAAGTGCTAGTAACAGCAGTTATGGTTTCGGACCAACTATCAGGCAACGAGGATAATAACAGTAGAGCTTGAACCTCATCATCAAACTTAATATCGACAGACACTAAGCGAGAAAGAGTGAGTTTAGGTTATTGAGGTGATTTGTTACCGAGTCACCCTCCTTCATCCTGGTATTCACAAGCTCTCGAATAAGATAACCTTATTTGCTACAGAAGGCTTCTCAACATGTTAGATAATGCTTCCATCATACCTTTAGCTAAGGTCTCCTTCTGGATGTTATAGGCAACATTCTCTAACAGAGAAAACGTTATCACTGCTCTGGCTTTCTTATCCAACTTCACCCAATCTGCTTGTGGCATATCTTTTGGCTTCTCACCCTCAAGCACTACATCTAAGTCTTTCTGACAAAGTAGTGCCTCAGTCTGCATCTTCCACCAACCAAACTTATTCCCATCAAACTTCTCTATTATAACCTTTTCGTCTACACGAAACGAAACACTCGTTATGGATAAACAGAGACAAACGCAACAAATCAATCTATTTAATAGGCAGCGGAATAACGAACTTGATAATCAAAACTGAAACGATAAAACCTGACAAACGCGGTTGACTCTGGTTCTAGCTTTCTCTAGTTGGTCTCTTTGATTCAGCAAAACTGTTCTTCTGCAAAATAGATCTCTGATTTCGGCTGATTCGGGACTGGTTGTTAAAGCTTTCGAAAAAACCGGAACCTAAACCTTCTTCTGCGACGGCGGCGAAAACCCTAACGGCGGCGGCGGAACCCTAGCAGGGCTGGGTGGCGGCGGCGGTTGACTGGGTGGCTGACGATGAAAGAACTGAAGGTGGCGGTTCTAATGTTCTCGTGTGATCCCGATCAAGAGCCACAACTCTGATACCAGTTGTTAAGATCGTTAGGATTGAACACACACGAAAGCATTAAACGACACGTAGATTTAAAGTGGTTTGATCAGCTGACCTACATCCATTGTGCTGCAATTAGGGTTTCATTATTATTTAGGTGCTCAAGAAATTACAAGTACAATGATATCATTATATAGAGACTAATCTAGGGTCAGGAAACTTGTTCCCCAAGTTAGGCTCAAGCCCACATAGAGATAACTAGGGCCGACTAAATTAAAACCCTAATTTAACTGCCGAATAAAGACGTGTGGGCCGACCCAAGGCTAGGGTCGGCCGCCCTCGCTTGATCGGGCCTCCACACTAATTAGCCCAACGGTAAAGAACTTAATAACCAAAAAAAAAAACACGAATAAAAAAATGAAAGATTTAGTCTTCATTCTGATAATACTGCATTTGTAATCTTAATTAGCACATTCATAATTTACAGAAAATTGGCGGTTACAAATAGATTTTGTCTTGACCTGTTACTCTACCCACCCATCTTGCCACCTCTAATTCTTCTATTTCCAGCAATATTTATTGGTAAGCCTCCGTTTTCCACATTTCTCATACTCCTATCTGTAGAATGCCCAACCATGAGGAACTCAATGATGACTGATCTATCACACGAAGTTGACACGTGTAATCTAGGCAGTCAATAGCGATGGTATAGCAGTGCTATACTACTATAGCGGTTAGTAGACATCGGGTAAAATAGCATAATCGATATTCAAGATCTTATATTTTCAGACCAAAAGTAGGGAAAAGTCCACAAAATTCAATTTTTTGGATAATCCAAAACTAAAGACCCAAACTTTAATTAAACCTGATGCTAGGAGCAAAAGATCACGCGATAAGGACGATGATGATAATATTAGAGTTGAAGTGGAAATCTTGATGAACGATTGGATTCCTTGGTTGATGTGGACTCAGAGGAAGATTTCATTGGCTTATAATTAGATCATGTTTTAAATACGACACTTTTGTGTTTCCACTTTTGATATTACTATTAATATTTTAACATTATATGTTGTATGTTTATATATATATAGGGGTTGGTTAACGTACAATTTGTGTTAAGTTGTTAATGTACGATGCGTAGAAGATTGAGTTACAGCATGCGGGTTTTTTTTAATAACATACGATTTCTTTTTTTATACATCATGTGATTTCTTTTTTTTGCTTCAACATGCGATTTTTTTATATACAATATGCGATTTTGTTTTAATACACCATGCGACTGTTATTTTTATAACATGCGATTGTAGTTTATAACGTGCGAACTTCAAATCTTGTACGCTCGTACAATAAGGCATATTCTACATTACACTCACTATATATATAGGGGAGGGTTATCTTGAGAACGCTAAATATTGCGAGTACCATGAAAACGAATAAAAAAACCAATCAAAACCAATTCTTTTTAATACAAACCTTATTGTAATTAAGATACAACATCAAAAAAAGAACAACATCAAATAATTCATTTATCCTATCAAAATCACTCTTATTAGATTTTTCACATGTGTAAATTTGTTAAATACAACAAATTTACACGTGTAAATGAGAAAACTTACACATGTGTAAATTTTCAATATTTACAAATACATGTAAATTTAAACGTGTAAATTTAATTTCTAACATTCTAATCGAATAATAATGACAAGTGTATTTTTTTTTTAATTTGAATTGTTTTTGACCAAGTTCTTGCGGTTTTTTCATTCGTTCTCACGTTACTTCTCACAAAATTTAGCGTTCTCATTTAAACCTTCTCACTAAAGGGGAAATTTTATAGGGTGGCAGTTAGACCTGCTATGTTATACGGAACAGATTGTTGGGCCATCAAGAAGACACATGCACGTAAGCTGGAGGTAGCTGAGATGAGGATGTTAAGATGGATGTGTGGGCACACCTGGCTGGACAAGATAAGAAATGAGGTTTTTCCGGAAAGATTAGGGGTAGCTAGTATTTCGAAATAAGATAAGGGAGGGGAGGTTGAGATGGTTTGGACATGTTAGGAGGAGGCAGGTGACGAACACGGTCAGAACCGTGGAAACTCTCAATGTTGAGGGGAAGAGGAGTAGAGGTAGACCGAAATTGACTTGGGAGGAGCGAATTAGGCAGGATTTGTTAGACTTGCACCTTTTTGAGGACATGGTTGAGGATAGGAGTTCATGGAGAAGTAGGATTAAGGTTAAGATCTTCTAGGAGGAGGTTACAGTTTTGTATTAGTTATGGATTTAAGACTGTACCTTTTTCTTTTTTTTTTCTTCAGTGGTCTGTGAATTCTATAACTTGCATATGCGTCTATTTCATGAGTTATCGTTATCTGATCCTACTATATATCTTGACAATTTCTCATGTTTGGTAGCTTAGTTAGAGTATCCTCATTACTCTTATATGGTTATATGTCATAAATATTTTATTTGACTCTTTGGTATGGATATGATTTTGGAGCTGGGGGTCTCATTGGAAGCAGTCTCTCTATCCTCCGGGATAGAGGTAAGACTTGCCTACATCCACCCTCCCCATACCCTACCAATAGCTGAGCTATGGGTGGGATTATAGTGGGTACGATTGATTGATTGATTGAAACCTTCTCCTATATATATATATATGCACACACATAAATTCTGCATGATATAAAAATTACAGATATACCGCTGCTATAAACTATAAACTATATGTCAAATAGCGGACCTTGACCGTTAATTGATTTTGGAGCACTATAACTGCAAAGCGTGTAACTAAGACTGAAATCTGCAATGATGTTCTTGGAGAGTTGGTGATTCATAATGAATTAACATAGTTTGAGTTGCTGAGCAGAAAGTAAGCAGGTTTCATTTAAAGGGAACGAGGCACATAATAAGAAGAATAATCAAGAGTAACATCAGTTTAGATGCATAATTACAGGATTAGTTAAGCAGGATAGTTAACTGTGTTTAGTTTGTGTATAATGCAGGTAA